>CM056049.1:677958306-677985806 GCA_029574335.1 Rana kukunoris | reverse complement strand
CTCTAACCTCAAAAAAACTTGATTGTGTGCATGGACACATAGGATAACATTGAGTTCAGAGGCAGTTGGAAAAAACGCCCAAATGCCTCTGAACTCGAGTTTACCAGCGTCTCGTGTGCATGAGGCCTAATACAACAGTAGTGTCAGTCTTTCGAGTTTTGTCCCTGTGGCGTCCCTTCTCCATAATATTCACAGGGGTTTGCGTGCGCAGCATGGCCACCATTTGCATAATGCTTTGTATTTTCTAAGAGGAGCTTCAGTCACTTGTGCAAAAATTTTAAAGTCAGCAGCTGCAAAAACTTTAACTGACAACTTTTAATAAACGGATTCCTGTCCAAGGAATCAGAGCCATTCTCACCATGTTGGTTCTTCACCAGTGTTTAGGTTCCTGGCACCAGCATGTTGACTGTGGGCATCTGGCTGTACGACTATTGGCTATAACGTTGGCTATAACGTTATTGGCTGCATTCTTGTTTAAGATCAGCAGTTCCTTGGATAGAAACGCTGGGGCAAAAACAAACCTGAAGCCTGTACTATTAGTAGCAACTACATGTATATCTTCACAGGATTACTTTTTCTATCTTTTCAGCTCCAGCTTTCTTCTGTAAAACTGGCAGAACTTCACAGCGATCTGAAAATACAAGAAAAGGATGAACTGAACTGGAAAAAGCTAAAGGCTGAAGGACTAGATGATGATGGAGAAAAAGAAGCCAAACTCAGGCGATCACTCAATGGTATATATTAGAGCTGCACGATTCTGGCCAAAATGAGAATCACAATTTTTTTGCTTAGAATGAACATCACGATTCTCACGGCGTAAAATCTTTTACATTTATAAAAAAAAAAAAAAAAAAATGGGCTAACTTTACTGGCTTTTTTTTTTTTTTTTTTTTTTTTTTTTTTTTTATTCATTAAAGTAATGTTTTCCAAAAAAATGCATTTAAAAAGACTGCTGCGCAAATACAGTGCAACAACCGCCATTTTATCCTCTAGGGTCTTTACTAAAAAGTTATATAATCTTTAAGGGTTCTAAGTAATTTTTTTAGCAAACAAAATAATGATTTTAACTTGAAAAGAGCTGTCAGAAAACGGTTTGGCGGTTAAAAATTCCTAATTTACATAGAGAAGAAGTTTATTCCTTTTGAAGGGATACAATGTTTTCAAAACTTGGCAGATTGCCCAGACTGACTTTTGGCTGAGAGCAGACAGGAAATTATTTGCATGTCAAAGATCGTGAAACCCTGTATCAAGAATCGCAACGGGAAAAGATTGCTATAACGATTCTTGACGATTAATTGTGCAGCTCTAGTGTGTGTGTGTGTGTGTGTGTGTGTATATATATATATATATATATATATATATATATATATTCTCTTATGAGGTCTTTGTTTAAATAGTTTTTTATAAGAAAATTTACAGTTAAAAATCTTGCATACTTTGCAAATCATTCATAAAAAATACAAAACATTCTCAAAGTACACATAAATACAAAAAAAAAAGTTACATATAGGTACATAAATGAATCCATCCTCTAACGTGCACTTAAAAATTAGGTCTTATAACTGTTTTCAATATACAGGAGCAGTTTTCTTGCCAAAGATTTGAATTTCTGGCTGTCTAGTACTGAAATTTTACATTGGTAACCAACTTGGCTGCGCTGTTTGGTAGGTTTACCTCTTGACTACTGCAGCTAAGCATCACAGCTTGGTCACCTCCCTGCCCCAACCCATGAGCGGACATTAAGATTGGATTCACACTAGTGGGTGTGAATTTCAGCTCTCTTATCTCTGCAGAGAGATAAGAGAACTGTTCAGCAGATCTCCATTTTAGCTGTGAATTTGGAGACCTGGGAGAGGGGGAAGTGTTTTTACGTAAATGAGAGAAATCCTGATGAGAAATGAACACATCTGCGAATCGGATGCATGCCCATAGAAGCTAATTGGCCTGAATTCGCACCTGAGCCGCACCGCAATGCCTAGAAAAGGCACACGTTTTTTCGGCAATGCTCAGTGCAAATGCATCGCACATATGTGAACCAGCCTCATTGAAATCAATGTATTTTATAATGTTATGCGAATTGGATGTGGTTTAAGCCGCAACCAATTCGCATAGGTGTGAATCCGGCCTAAAGAAGAAGAAGCAACAGACTGATAAGCGCATCTCTCTGCTCTCTTATCATATATATGTGTGTAAAATGGTCTAACTGACCCTCAGACTAAGTGGTTTTACAGTTTGCTGAGCTTTGAGTTCCATTTCTTAGGTTGATTTGCTAAAACTGGAAAGTGCAAAATCTGGTGCAGCTGTGCATGGTAGCCAATCAGCTTCTAAGTTCACAGAACTGTGCGTCTTTGGCTTCTGATATGTCCCTGAACTAGAGAATGGGGATGCACAGTGTTCCTGTGTGATCCGCAGCTGGTTGCAGTGTGAACTGAGCCTAAGAGGTTGTAAAGGCAGAAGGGTTTGTGGGTTTTTCTTCTTTTCCCCTTTTTTTTTTTTTTTTTTTTTTTATGTATTAAGATAAAATGCCTGTGTGCAGCAGCCCCCCTAACACTTAGCTGAGGTCCCTCTCTGTCCAGTGATGTGCACAAGTGTCTTAACTGTCCGAGATCCTCCCTCCTGATTAGCTGAGACGCAGCAGCAGCACCATTGGCTAGCAGCCAATCGGGAGAGGGGGTGGGGCTCCATGTCTGAATGGACACGGGGAGCTGTGACTCGGCTCGGGTGCCCCCTTAACAACCTGCTTGCTATAGGGGGCACTCAGCAGGAGGGAGGGGCTAGGATCACAGAAGAGGAGGATCAAGGCTGCTCTGTGCAAAACCAACTGCACAGAGCAGGTAAGTATAGCATGTTTGTTATTTTTAGGGAAGTGGGCAAGACTTTGCAATCGCTTTAAGCTTTGCCAAAAAAAAAAAAAAATGGAAGCCGACTGGTCTCTTTGCAGAGCTGCACCAGATTTTGCACATTGTGTGTATCTAGATGACGATGTTGCTCCTATGCAAGTGCTCAGTGTCCTATCAGGAGGCTGTGTTTGGAAGCTGCACATCCAAGACTTGGGGGTGGAAAGGCAAGCATGAGAATAGTCAGGGGGATCCTATAGAAAGGGAAATGAGATCCCAAAGCCCATAGCATATTTGTTTTTCTAATATGTACTTCTTTTAATGTATTTAAATGTGTCTTGTATACTTAATGTTTTATTTATTTTTGTCCATTCACTAGTATAGTATACTTTATTACTTTACAGTGTTAACTTCTTCAATTAAAACATGTGTGCGTTCCTCTTGTACTCCCTGTATTCATTAACAATCTAGTTATCAGTTTTACTTCTCTGTGCACAGTAATGTGTTCTCTCTGCTTAATGTTTAATTTTTATTTTTTTCATATAGTTATCTTGGCCAAGTATGGACTGGATGGCAAAAAACAGACACAAATTGAAGAAAATAACTATATTAAAGATGGCACAGAAAATGATGTACTGAATGATCCCCGTTTGGAGAAGCTGTGGAACAAGGTAAGGCATCGAGTAGTGTCGTGGGAGCTTATGCAGATACCAGACCCCAAGCACATGGATCTCATAACATTTCTCAATACAGTCTGGCAGAAGGATGGAATGATTCCTGTCCTTAGTAGACACTGCTACCATGCTCAACATTGGAGACCAAAATAGGCTGCTGCTTGTAGAAGTTGCTCATAATTGATGAATAGGTTGTTAATCACCACTAAGGCCCCTTTAACATTGCAGCGGGAGCTGCGCTGGCGGTATAGCACCCTTAAAAATGGCGGCGCTATACCGTCGGATTTGCCGCAAGTTGTGGCCGCTAGCGGTGCAGTATTAACCCCCGCTAGCGGACGTAAAAGGGTTAATTCCGCCCGCAATGCACTTCTATAGAGGCGCATTGCGGGCGGTATTGCCGCGGTTTCCCATTGTTTTCAATGTGAAGGAGTGGTATACATGCCGCTCCTCTCACCGCTCCAAAGATGCTGCTGACAGGAGATTTTTTATTTTTTTTCCTCTCCTGCCAGCGCATCGCCTCAGTATAAAAGCCCTCAAGCTTTCACATTGAGGTTGCTGGGGCAGGAGTTTTTCAGGCGGTATAGCAGCGCTATTTTTAGCGCTGTACCGCCTGAAAAACTCCTCAATGTGAAAGGGGTCTTGCCATCAGAATTGAAAGAAGTGTACAAACATTTTGATGCAATAATAGAATTCCCTTACTACTATCCAAATTTAAAAAAAGGTTTTACTATTTAGTCCTGGTCAATTGAAAAGGAAAAAAAAATCTGTACATCTCTGCAAAAACATGCGCATTTCACTAGATTGGTCTTTGTTCCTTCTAAAATGCTGCAAGTACAGAAGTGTTGTCAGTTCTGTCTATCCCTTTTTTCTTTTTCTTTTTTTTTTTTTTTTTTGGGCTATATCAGCACCTCTCCTCATCTCAGTAACTTTGTCACAAAGGAGGAACTTGCATGCTCCTCTTTACCCACCAGTGCCAATGAGAAGCATGGAGCGCAGTTAAGGGAGTTCTATGGTCGGCGCATAGACTAGCATTGTGATGACCACACAAGTAAAAGTTCTTTTGGCAATAAAATAAAAACTTGTTTCAAAAATCTCTTTTCATGGTGTGAGTGCTGCCTGTCTGGTGGCAATCTATTTCCACAACTTCTGGATTCCCTGCATGCTTTGCCATTTCTTCGTTTTGCTTTCATGACTATATATCCCATGATACCTTGCTGCCTACAAGCAGTGGTTCCTGTCTCCCCTCAGCACCACTGTAGTTCAGAGCTCTGTGACATGTGTACAGAGCATAGTGAATACATGTCACAGAATTCTAGGAATTAAAAAAGCTTGCAGTACTTGGTAATCTCAGGGGCAATGAATAACGTTGACTAGCAGTGGACCAATGTTTGGCCTTTTTTTAAGAAATCGGCATCGGCCCTTTTTTTTTTTTTTTTTTTTTTTTGTGCAAATTCGGCCGTTTACTGAATGCACTCCACCATTCCTCACACTCCACTGACAGTTTCTCACACTGAGCGGCTCTGAGATAACATGCACTGCATTGATGCATTCACACAAATTCACAGTGACCACGAGATAAAAAAAAGTTCAGGGATATTCCTTTATCCCATTGCTTTCTAAATCTCTATGTACACTACAAACTGTATTATTGTTTTCAGAGAAATTAATCTGTACCAGGCTCTAAGTTTGAGGAGGAAGGGCAAGCAGTAAAAGTGAAACCTTGTAAGCAGCTTCTAAACCTTGTGATCTTTCTGCACATAGCTAGAGGCGCTTTATTTGCCCCCTGAGAAGCAAAATGGCAGCGGGTCGTAAAAGACACAGTTTGGGAATATTTACTAACCTGACAGCTTATTATTCTAAATGGGAAACCTTAATTTTGTTTGCAAATATTAAAGATTCCAACTGTAACGGTCACCACCATTTACGATATCCATTCCATCGCCCCAACCACGACGACTTATCCGACAATCCAGCTGACAGGACCTGATCCATAAGAATTTCCTCAGACGAGACATATGCTCTGTGTTCTGAGTAAAATGTATGAATGAACTCTTTAATGGTTAACTCAGCTGGTTCTTATACAGTTACAAACATGTCAGTTAATCACAGGGACAATGAAACTCTCCACCCCCCTCATCACACAGTGGGGCTTCAATCACATTCTTTTAGATAATGACATTCAGGCCGCGTACACACGGCCGAGAACCTCGACAGGTGGAACACATCGTTCCGCCCGTCGAGGTTCTCGGCCGGCCGTCCGAATCGGCGACCAGCCCGTCGGGAAAGGCGACCAGCCATTCATCCCGACGGGCCGTCGAGCAAATAGAGAACCTGCTCTCTATTTGCTCGACGGGTTTCCCGACGGGCTGGGCTCGCGAATCCGTACACAGGGTCGAGGTTCTCGGCAGAATGAGGATCCCAGCGAGGTTCTCGCTGGTTTCTGCCGAGAACCTCGGCCGTGTGTACGGGGCTTCAGAGGAGGTAATTATCCCCCAGCCGTTCCGACTCTCCCAATAAGTGATTCACCTGCAGAATACACCTTCCTATGTCAGACTTTCTGTCTCCGACAAAAGGTATTCACACCCGATCATCAATAGGCTTTAAACAGTGTTATCGTCGCACAATGAAATGTCTTTCAGGAGCCAGCCTCAATTAACACCTCAACAGGTCAGAATAAGCCAACAACTTGTAATATCTCAAGATATCCTGCAATACATGATTTATCAGTAATGTCCCATCTCATGTAATTTATGATATAATTTCTCAGCCACCCTATTGGACATAAGGTGACATAAGAGTCATTGGTGACGCCAGCACAGGAACACCCCGCATCCCTCAAAAGTCTCTGGGTGTCACGGGCATTCTGTTACACCAACAACAAGTCCTTACATTTATAGAGCACCTGTAATTTCAGATACATCATGGAAGCGCCTGTTAGTGGGTATCCACTCACCTGCTGCCGCCATGTCCCTCGCCTTGTTGTGTCACTGCCGCATCACCAGCTGTCCCATTATAATGAATGGGACTGCCAGTGAGTCAAGAGCGGTTCAGAAGAGGAGCAGCTTTTTTTTTTTTTTTAATCAAGCCTTTTACTAGCGATTTAAATCAAATCCACCCTGGTTAAACTATACGTTTACTTTTGGAACATGTTACATGTTCTAGCATCTGCAGCTCCTTCCGCTGCAGTCTGCTCTTTGCAGTTCTCTTCTTGCTTCCCATTGGGCAACAAAAGTAACCTATCTAATCTTCCTTTTTCTGGCTACATCAACAAAATCTAGTTGCTATAGGTTACTGCACAAAGTTATGTACATGGTTATTTGAAACTGCTAAGATGGATATTATCATAGTAGATCAACAGTCACATCTGATTGTACAGGCAAAGAGCTCTGGGAAATTCTCAGAGGAAGAGTTGGATAATCTGTGGCGGGAGTTTCTCCATCACAAAGAGAAGACCAATGAATACAACATTCTAATGGACACAGTCACCAGGACTGAAGGTACGGTCTTTGTTTTTATTTCTTTTGTTTACCCCTAACTCAGGTCTCCAATTTTTCGAAACGAATGACCAATTTACTGTCGTCAAGACTTGGGGGGGGGGGGGGGAGGGGGCTTGTGGTCCTGACTGTGGTTGTTGGGAGTAAAAAATGTCCCAGCATCAGTGGCAATAAACAATCCCCCATTATTTGGCGTTATTGGGAGAAATTGTGCCCCATTGTTGACGTCACTAGGAGGAATTGTGCCCCGGCATTGGTGTTATTGGGGCCCCATTGTTGGTGTCCTTGGGAGGATCTGTGCTCCATTGTTTGTCACTGGTAGGAAGTGTGCCCTTCATTGTTGGTGAATATAATTGCACTCCAAGGGCCACATAAAATTAAGCAATGCGCTGCATCTTGTGTAACCTTGTATTTGGCTAACATGTCAAGTGAAAATGAAAGTTTTACTAAACCTAAAAATGTTTTTTTTTTTAATGCAGGCATGTCCAAAGTCCGGCCCGAATGAGGCCCCCCTGTTGCTTTAATATGGCCCCCTGGGGATTTGGAGATATGTATATTGTTTGTGGCCCCCAGGGCCATAAAAGATATGTACCGTATTTATCGGTGCTGCCCTGGTGGAGACAGGAAGGGGGCAGGTCGAGCGCCGTCAGATTACATTAAGAGAATCTCCTGTTTACTCAGCAGTGTCTCTATTGGAAGTCCCGTCTCCTGGGATGCCATTGGACGACTTTTCTGTCTATCATAGGAGGCCACAGAGTAAACAAGAGAGACTGCAATGCCTTTGGGCAGTGCGAATGCATCGCACATATGTGAACCAGCCTCATTAAAATCAATGTATTTTATAATGTTATGCGGTTTAAGCCGCACTCAATTCGCATAGGTGTGAACCTGGCCTAGCAGGACCCTTTTTAAAAAATTACCCATGGCTGCCCCACACTTATGAACCAGCTCCATTCAAAGCCGGTCTGATTCACATGTTATGCAAATTGGATGCAGTTAAAAATGCATCCAATTTGCATAATATAAATCAAGCCTAAGGCTTTGCTGATTTGCACTACAGTCCATTTAACATGGTTTCCTATGGAACAAGTTCTGTAATGCAAATCTGCAAAAAGCACTAAAAATGCACCGGTGTGAATCCAGCCTTAAAAGAGATGGTCAAAAATTCCTCCTGAATGGTGTGCAGGTCTGATCAGAGCTACACAAAGCACTTGCTTGAAGTCATTGCTGCCAAAGGAGATACAACCAGCTATTAACTCCAATGGTTCACTTACCTTTTCCTCCCGCACTGTGAATTTTTAACCACTTAAGGACTAGCCTCCGCAGTTGCAATGTGGCTCGATCCTGCAAATTGCTGTAGGTGTACATCGGCTTGTACACGGAGATTTGTGGCCGTGCACGCCCACTGGCCAGCCAGGAAGCCAATCGGCGGGTGTGGTAGCCTCAACATCCGCTGGCCACCTGCGATCGTTCCCCTGCAGTCACAGAACAGGCAAATGCCCGTGTAAACAAGGCAAATCTTCGTTCTGACAGGAATGACACACAGGTCCTGCCTTTCTGCTAAGCCGGAAGACGGATCTGTGTGGTTTTCCCCAGTCACACATTCCTCCATACAGTTAGAACACACAGTGTGTGAGGTAACGCATTAAACGCCTTGATCGCCACTGATGTTAACCCCTTCCCTGCTATTGTTATTAGTAGAATAACATGCATATTTTTAGCACTGATTACTGTAATGTCACTGGCTCCCAAAAAAAATGTATCAAACGTCAGTTGTCCGATTTGTCCCCTGCAATGTCGCATTCCCGCTTAAAAATCACTGATCGCTGTCATTACTACCCCCTTTTTTTTTTTTTATTATTATACTCGCGCATAAGTCACGTTTTTCAGCCCTTGACAGGCTGCAGGCATCCATTGTTTTAAAAGTGGCGGCCTCCTCCTGGTCCCTTCTGTGATAGGCGTTTTACCAGCAGACACTATGTTCAGTGGTCCTCCTATCATTGACTTTCTCTTGTCCAAGGATGAAAAGACATCCCTGATTGGCTGTACTCAGTGTCTGCTGGGAAACTGAGTCCGAGGGATGAGAAGACATTCATAGGCTGCTGGGAAACTCCTATCACGGAAGGGGACCAGGAGGAGACCGCGACTTTTAAACAATGAATGGACACACGCAGCCTGTCAAGAATTTCAGGTACGCTGACTCGGCTACAGGGAGGTGGCGTTGGGCATAGTGAGGCGTGCAAATGGGAATTGTTGACCCTCTTTTCCACTTGCTGTAGCTTCTGCATTCTCACCCTAGGCTTATACTCAAGTCAATACGTTTTCGCAGCATTTTTGGGGTAAATTGGGTGCTTTGGCTTATACTCGCGTGTGTATAAAAAATACCATAAATCTATCCCCTACTTTATAGATGCCATAACTTTTATAGATGCCATAACTTTTGCGCAAACCTATCAATGTACGCTTATTGCGTGGTATTTAAAAAAAAAAAAAAAAATGTAGATTACATATTGGCCTAAACTGATTCATTATTTTTATTTTTTAAAGGGCTACACATGGGTATATTGAGCTCTATAACAAACTATAGCATTCAGAAGACACGGTTGACCGTACAAATGAATTGCAGGACATGGGTGTACATGACTATACACTGTTTTCCGAGTTTAAACACATGCATGCATACGGATGTACAACCCTGAATGCAGACGGTCATGCACAAGTACCGGCGTATACTTGCATGCAGCCATATCCAGTAATTAGTTTGTACAGGCAACACCTGTAGCCCCTGGGTGCCGAAATATGGCTGTATATTATGTTCCACTGCCCAATAAATTGGTCTGGTTGAGCCTTAACTTTTCTATGTGGATGGTAAAAAAAAATTACGGTAAGTTCTGAGAAGAGAATTTTTGCGATTTAATCCTGCAGTAGTTTTTATCCGCCGTTCAATATCTAGCATTGACGCCGCCACCTTTTCTGTGAGTCCTTCAGATTTGTACCGTTTTAATTCATCTCCTCACTCAGCTGTTGGGTTCAGATTTGAAGATGGCCCTTTGTAATAAATGTAGAGTAGCTGCACGTGCCAGAGCGTCTTTTTTTGTTTGTTTGGCCTGCATATCGGACAGCTTGTTGGAGAATTGTCAATACTGAGACGATTAAGCGTAGGACGGAAATCTTTCACGGGAGGTTCACACACGGCGCTCCAGGCACTACAGTACAGCTCAGGAAAAGATCATTTCTCTTTCTTTGGTGTTTGCTGGAGGATTTCAGGGAAATTACAATCGCCCTTTTCAGGGTGAGGTGCGGGTGATGATGACAAAGTAAAGGTCTCAAAGAGGTTCTGGATAAGCCGCTGGCAAATGTATGGTTCCAGTCTAATCCGTAACCTTAACTGACATTTGTTTTACAGAGAAATGGATAACAAATAGCAACATGAGACCTCTAAACAAAGTGCGGAGCTATCTTTTCATGACAATAGATGGGTTTTCTTTTGGCTACGTGCCCCACTACTTTAATAATAAATATAATTCTGCGGAGGCAAGAGGCGGCATGTTGTCTTCACGTCACTGCATGTTGTAATACATTTTATATTAATTGTACCCTATTTAACGTGAACCTGTGAAAAATAGGAATCTGGGTACAGCCATGGTGGAATAATTTCAGAAAAAAAGATAATCCGCTTTTTTTTTTTTTTTTTTCCTTAGAGAACCTTTTTGTCATTTTTACATTTTTGGCTTGATTCGCTCCTAAATTCTGAATGTATTTGCACGCTGCTAATAATCACACTTATCGGCCCAGATTTAAGTAGATTGGCGCATCTTTATGCCGGCGTAGCGCATTGTCTTTACGCTACGTCGGCGCAACGTTGAGAGGCAAGTATGGAACTCGCAAAGAAAATGCGCCCCAACGTTGCGCCGGCGTATCGTATATTCGTCGACGTAAGTCTAAGTAGGTGGAAGTGGGCGTGATGCATGGTAATGAACCGTGACCCCATGCAAATGATGGGCTGAGCGTCATCCAAGTACTTAAAATGAGCGGCGCATGCGTCGTAGCTTGGACGTATCCCCTGTGCGCATGCGTACAACCACGTCAAGATAACTGCCTAAGATACGTCGAATCGCTACCTACGACGTGAACGTAACCTACGCCCAGCCCTATTCAGGTAGTACGACGGTCCATACCTTTTGCATAGGTTGCGCCTCCTATATGAGGAATAACTTTACACCAGGCGTAACCCTTATGCAAATCGCTTAAAACATGCATGCGCATCTACGTTCGTGAATCGGCGTATCTCCCTCATTTGCATATATGCATCTCAAATCAATGGGAGTACCAAAAGCGTCCAGCGTAACTATGCGCCCACTATACGCCGGCGTAGGCAAGTTGCGTCGGTCGGATGAAGTCAGTTTTTTGGCGCCTTTTAGTTCTACGGGTCCGGCGCACAGATACGACGGCGCACATTTGTACTTGTGCGGCGTATATCGAGATACGTCGGCGTAAGTGCTACGTGACTCCGGGGCATCATGTCTGCATATTTGCCCTAATCTAGAATAACCCACAGATTCATGCCTGCCAAGAGATGATGGCTGTGGCCTCCAATGATTGTTTACATCCTGGCCACAGCTGCACATTACAGCCCCATAGAGTTCTATGAAGCTGACTACCATGTCTTCTTTTAATTCTAGCCTTGTGACGCTGCCCCCTAGCAGTCTACAGGGATGTAGTGTACAGGTGTGGCCAGGAGGGTGAGGCTAGCGGTTCTGGATGTAAACCTCTTCGGGGGAGGGGGGGTTAGTTAAAGTTCTTCTAAAGGCGAGAGAGATATTATATACCCAAAAATATTGGGATGCCTGGCTTTACACATGAACTTTTAATAGCGTCTTAGTCCGTAGGGTTCAATATTGAGTTAACCAACCCTTTGCAGCTGTTACCGCTTCAACTCTTCTGGGAAGGCTGTCCACAAGGTTTAGGAGTGTGTCTATGGGAATGTTTGACTATTCTTCACTCCACCCCAAACTTGTTTGTCTATATCTTTATGGATCTTGCTTTGTGCACTGGTGCTGTCACGTTGGAACATCCCAAAACTGTTCCTACAAAGTTGGGAGCATGAAATTGTCTTTGGAATGCTGACGCCTTAAGCGTTCTCTTCACTGGAACTAAGAGGCAAGCCAAACCCCTGAAAAACCACCCCACACTATAATTCCTGCAGCCCCCACCCCTAAATTATTTGAACCAGTGCACAAAGCACTGGTTCATAAAGACGTGGATGAGCGAGTTTGGGGAGGAGGCCTGATACTCTTCTATTTGGGTCCCCCACTGGTGGTCCTGGCATAAGATAAAAAGCATTGAGCCTTTACAACCACTTTAAGGGGGGGGGGATGTTTCTTTAAAATAACCTGTTATACTTGCCTCCACTGCATTTCGTTTTGCACAGAGTGGCCCCGATTTACGACAGGACTTTAGACAAATAATGTAACCTGTTAAATATAAGGCTTAATTTCCACTGGTGTTTTTACAGCCACGTTTTTTACAGCTTAAAAACACCTGTCCATGTTTATTTTAGAAGGGGGGGGGGGGGGATTTTTTTTTCTGGAGCTGTAGCTTTAAAAACGCAGCGGCAGAGTTTTTGCGCGTTTTTGAGCGAAAAAGTGGCTGTAAAAACGCTCAGAAAAGTGGCTGTAAAAAATCTTTTTTTTTTTTCTAATTAACAGAGGTCCACAAAAATGTTATCAGCCCAGATGAACATGAGCTGAAAACAGACTTCTTGCACAGCAAACATGCAGATCTTAAAGAGAAACTCCACAGCATCAACCACGGATTTGAGCGTTTACGGAAACTGAGCCATGAAGGATATGCTGGTGGAAGAGGTACGTCTCGGTGCGACAAATTGAGCCTCGTGCAGAAGCAATTCT
Source organism: Rana kukunoris (assembly GCA_029574335.1). Taxonomy (NCBI): domain Eukaryota; kingdom Metazoa; phylum Chordata; class Amphibia; order Anura; family Ranidae; genus Rana; species Rana kukunoris. The sequence goes on along the minus strand of CM056049.1, from coordinate 677,972,892 downwards.
GCCTTTTTCATTGCCCACCACGTATATTGTACATAACTACAGCTCTCTCTCTTTTAACTAGAGCAAGTTTTCCTTCTTCCCATCCCCCTTCTTTTTCTTTTTCTAAAGCAGAGGCCTTGTATAATAATTTACAGAAAGATGGTTTTCAAATTTTTATGTTGCATTACAGTTGTACAACTCAAACACAATAAAAAAAAAGAAAAATAATTCTGGGCTTGCGTCAAGTAAATAGATGGCAATCATGCCAGGTCATTTGGCTTTTCCAGGGTGCGGTGTTGAAGCCTATTGATAAGGTCCCAGGCTCCAAGTAAGAGCAGAAGAGCCTGGGGACTGCACTGCCAGCACCGTGAAAGTGATGGCTGTAGCATGTCCCCCACTGTTAACAGGAAGTGAGGCTAAATCCTCCTAATGAGATTCACATTCTGAAAAGGGGGGGGAATGCTTTCAACTCCCCACTACTCTATCCCAGCCCTCAAATTTTCCAGCCCTCAAACTTTCCACTTGGGTCTTGGGTGGGTCGAGCATCGCTGGCAGAGAGCCAATCGCCCCGGGGAAAGAAAGCATGGAGGAAAAGGAGAGCCGTCGGAGCGCAGATATAGCCCGCTGTAACCGCTCGCGTTACAATTGACGTCTGCTCGTGGTAACACACAGCCCTGCCTCCTGACCTGTGCCTGTGATGGACAGGCCGCTGGTCCAATGCTGGGATGTGTTCAGTCTGTCACAGGTCGGGAGGCGGGGCTGTGTGTAACCATGGGCAGACGGCAATTTCTCTCGAGGATGCGCTGAAAGTTGTTAAATGTTTTATACAGAATTAAATTACAAAAATAAATATTAAGTGTGATTTGGGGCAGGGTAGGGGTTGGGCGGCGAGGTAACCCTTAAGGCCTAGCTAGTACTAAGCTTAGGACCTGAAATTTTGAGCCCTGCTCTATTCAAATTATTACTAGTTTTGCCAGCCTCTAAAAAGTGCCAGACTGATATAATACCTAAAAAAATGTTCTGCCAGAAGTTGGATTGCTCGGATCCCCTGTCTTCTAGCAGTGCCATCTGTTTATGGTCAGGAACAACTGATTTACAGCACCAATGGATGCAAACATATGGCCAGGCCATGCTGCTGGAAGTGGGAATATCCTCTGCAAGATGACCATCAATATTGACCATTTTCCTAGGCTATAGAGCGAATACAAATGTATGTCTAGAAAATGTGCAATTGTACGTTAAGGTTAATTGGGTACTTTAACGTTTAGCATCCTAGAATAAGTTACTCTTGCTAGATTTTTTTTTTTTTTTTTTTTAATTGCAAGAGCAAAAAAATTGTAGGAAAATTACAATTTTTGCATAAAATTTTTCTTTCAGATTTTACGGAGCCACGTGTCAATGATTTATGGGATATGGCAAAGACCGCCAATTTTACAGATACTGAATTAGAATCCTTTAAGGTAAGTAACAATTCAAAAAGGGCAGGTTGACCAGGTCTTGTAGGTCAGAAGGGCTGGCTGACCGACAGTTTTTGGTGTGTCTCTGATGGGAGATATTGGTTTGGTTTCTGCGTTCTACATCAAGTAGAAATGATCCTTGGTCTTCCTTCCTTCCAGTCTTTTTCTCCCTGCTATCTATTCACATGGTTGGCTCCAACCTGCCAATCAATGAGTTAAAGTTTTTAATGCTCTGTACATTGTAAGATCTGATTGATATAAAATTAGAGAGATTTTTATTTATTTTTTTCCTTAAATGCAAGCTGTGCACCAGTCAGGACTGCCGTCTCCAAATACTCATCTATTTCACTGTAACATTCTGTGTTTTTCCTGCCCTTCCCTTGGAATAATGACCCATGGTGAAGTTTGGGCATTCAATATTTCCACAGCAATGGCACCCAACATCCATCTGACTTAACAGGCTGGTGTAAATGTCCGGCCCCATAGCAGTGAATAACTGATGGGTGGCACTGATAGCTACTGAGGGGTGGTCCCTTAAGAGTAATGGTGGCAGCACTCGCGAGCCGACTGAAAAAACAGCTACATCTTGAAGAGTTTATTAATCTGCTACCTAATTTCCTGTTTGTGTTTGCTTTCAGTAAACATGAGGAGGCCCTTTTTTATTTTTTATTTTTTATTTTTTTAACTAACTTTTTGCAGGACAGTGTCTCTGGGCTGCCCTGATACAAATACTCATGCATACAAACCTCGAAACTTCCAGGTTCCCAAAAGCCTCAGATAAGGCCTATTTTACATTGGAGTGCATCCCCCGCTGTCCAAAGTGGGGTGACGTCACTTGGCCTCTGCAACACTTTGAATAATGTGTGCCTTGGATGCGTAAGTGCACATGGTGGTTTGCAGGGGCTGTCACTGCATAGATTAGCAGGTCTCCATGCAGCCCTATCAGTTCTTCTGGAGCAGAGTGTCATTGCTCCAGTCCCTATGGCAGAAGGATTTCAGGGTTTCTGCTACAACTTGTTCAGCCCTCAGACCAAGAAGGGGATCTGCCTCATCTTGGATCTGAAGACTTCTCTAAATTGCAAATGTCCCTCTTTGCTATGGGCTTTTCGCACTTTCAGTTTGTGGCCTTGCCATTTGACTTGACTTGACCAGTGCAAAAAAAGCACTGCAGAAACGCTCAAAAGCAACATGCATAGATTTGAATTGAGCCTTGGAAAGACTTTGTCATCATTGATGGTCCCTGTGAGGAAGTGCCAGCAGGGAACCCCAGAAGAGGAGGATCAGGGCTGTTCAGTGTAATGGTTTTGCACAGAGTAGGCTAGTATGACATGATGGTGGTTTTTTGTTTTAAAAATAAAAATGTTTTACAATCCATTTTGGCTGGGAATAGGCAAAGTTTATTTATGTAAACATGAAATGAAGGAGCCCAGAGATCTAGTTTACATTCACGTAAGAATAATGCCCTATCTCTTTACTAGCGAGGTCAGTTTCCTGGAGCTCGGTAGTGTTGCCATCAATATATTGATCATTGCAACCTGTGCATACTTCTCTATCCTCGGGGCTGTGTTGATAATGGAATCGATCACGTCTTTCACAATTTTTTTTTCCTCTCTACCCTAAAGGACGAACTGAAACACTTTGAGACCAAAGTTGAAAAACACCAGCATTACCAGAAGCAGCTTGAAATCTCCCATGAAAAGCTGAAACATGTTGTAGAAACCGGCGACAAGGAACACATCCAGAAGAGCAAAGAGAAGCATAATGCCCTCACGGAAAAGATAAAGGAGATGGGCTACAAGGTGACAATCTGCTATTTTACTACTTCTGTTGTTCGAGTCAGTGACCAAATATGGAGGTAAAAGAAGTATGAGTTTGGGTTGGGTGTGGGGTTTTTTTTTTTTTTTTTTTCCATATAAACCAGGGGTCTCCAAACTTTTTTTACTTCGAGGGCCACATTCTATATTTTACACATATTCGCGGGCCGGAAAAATAATTTATAAATAAATCCACAGTAGAAGAAGAATAGAATTTGACTTACTGCTGACAGCAGGACTGGATGGTGCTCCTATATTTTTTGCTGGCACCTAAACGCTGGAGCATCATGCAGCAGGGCTAAACTTCCAGCGTGCATGAGGTTTAGCACCCGTGTCCCCATCCACCCGTGTCCCCATCCATCTCTCTCCCATTTATCTGTGTCCCCAGTCTCCCCATTTATCTGTGTCCCCATCCATCTGTGTGCCCATCCATCTTTGTCCCCATCACTCATCAGGCTATCCCCACAAATTGGTGTCCCCATTAGAGCCCCCCCATCATTAATCCGAGTCTCCCTGCACATTTGTGTCCCCATCACAGCCCACCCCCGCCTGCATATTTGTGTCCCCATCAGAGCCATTACCTCCCCTTCCGCATATTTGTGTCACCATTAGAGCCATCGGCTCCCCTCCTCACATGTTTGTGTCCCCATAAGAGCCACCATCACCCCCACATTTGTGTCCCCATCAGACTCCACTGATATTTGTGTCCCCATCAGTCATCAGCCCCCCCTCCACGTGTGTCCCCATCAGAGTCATCAGTCCCCACATATTTGTGTCCCCATCAGAGCCATAAGAGTTATCAACCCCCCCCCCCCCCCCCCACATTCGTCTCCCCATAAGAGTCAGCCCCCACATTTGTGTCCCCATAAGAGCTATTCTACCCACTCCCACACAAGTGTATCAGCCCCCCTCCTTGCATGTGTCCAGCGCGTCTCCATCACTAGCTGTGCAGACCTGCTGCACCTCCCGACTCCCGCCCCGCTGGTATTACACACTCGTTACTGGATACCAGCGAGGCAGGAGGAGGGAGGCGGCAGCGGGTCTGCACTAAACACCTCATTGGCTGCTGGGATGCCGTGGTCCCAGCAGCCAACACAGTGATACGCCGGGAGGGATTACGGGACCTGCGCTGCATATTGCCTGGGACGAATAGGCAGCGCAGGTTCCACACCTAACAGGGGAACTAAGGATTCAAGCTGCGGGCCAGAAGAAATGGCCTGGCGGGCCGGATGTGGTCCGTGGGCCGTAGTTTGGAGACCCCTGATATAAACAATACTTACCTAGGTGGCCGCAGCATTGATGCTGCATCTGTCTTTAAGACCATGTTCTTGTGATCTTTCCCCAGCCTTGACCGACTCTAACAGCCGACAGCGGGCTTCAGCCCTACTATTGGCTGAAAACGGGTCGCAGGAGTGCAGTATTAACAAGCTTTGGCTGTACTTCTCCTTTTAAGAAGTTATGATGGGCAACTTTTAAAGTGGTGAAAGTGCAAATAAAGCCCTGTACACACGATCTGTTTGTTTTCCAGTGGTGAAAAAAAAAAATAGACCGTGTTTTAAAATTTTCCTATGGATAAAAAAAAAAAGATCATCTGTGTGGAAGTCCATCGGTCAAAAATCCATGCATGCTCAGAATCAAGTCGACGCATGCTCGCGTTGGACACAGTGGGATTTTTGACCGATGGTGTGTAGGCAAGACTGATGAATGTCAGCTTCATCGGATATCCAACAGAAAAAATCCATCGGATTAGATTCCATCAGATATCCGATCGTGTGTACAGGGCTTACACAAGAGGCCTTGGTGCTACAACTGACAGGTACTTGTCCCCTAGCCTATCACCCTGAGGGAGACCGCTAACAGTATGTTTAGTCTGAATCTGCATGCTGAATAACTGGACATGAAGGAAAAAAGTCCCTAACTGTAAGGACAAACTGTGTTTGTGTTTTTTTATTTTTTATTTTTATAATTTTTCAGCCTTGTAATCATAACTGTACTTTTTTATGGCTTTATTTCATTTAGGTTAAAAAACATCTTCAGGACTTGAGCAGCCGCATCTCCAAGAATGGCCTCTCGCACAATGAACTCTGAAACAAATGACTTTGTAAGACCTAGACATTTCAGCGTTGTCCTCAAGGTGATACCAAGTGGCTTTCCCTGCTGCTTTCAAAAGAGCCCAATTTTATCAGTCTACAGGCATTAACCATACATGAATGTGTTCTCTGTACTTTTGTGATGGCTGTTCAGTTAATCTGCAGTCTCTCCTACCAATTTTTATTTTCAGGGGGAAAAAAAAATCTTTCTTTAAATCAACTAGAACTAGTAGTTTCCTGAAGGGTTTGCTGTTGACTTCCTATATTATATTAATATGTAATGTGTGTTTGTTTCTTAATATTCATCCTCCACAGTGTTATGTTTATTACTGCACCAGCTGACTTTTTGCATTGCCTTCAGAGATTCATTGATTGAAATCTTAAAATAAATATTTTCTAGGAATGTTCTGTGGGTGTGCTTTTTCACTTTAAAAAATAGAGACCAGAGGAGAGCGAGTGTGAGCGACTGATTAGAGAAGTGGCAGCACTGAAGGTTACTGAGTGACTGCTAGTGTCAGATTACCAAGGGGAGGCTGTGTAGAATGACACACAATCACCAAAACCTGAGTATTGAGTACCCTGGGTGTTGTGAGTGCACGTGTAGTGTATTGAGTATTAGTGTCAGAAAGCTAGTTGTCAGTTTGAACAGGGTATTATCCTCAATCCCCATCAAATTGGTAGGTACAATGCCCGGTGGGTGTGGCGACTCGGTGTACATCTTGCTTTGCAATGTAAGCACATTGCTTCCCTGGAAGCCCAGGTTCTGAATCTAGGGAAGCACAGAGGTGGGTGGTGATAAAAGGGGGGCAGGCACTATAACAGTCACCATCGTTTACGATCTTCCATCAACCCACCCAAGACAGCTTATCCGACACTCCGACAAACCATGCAGACACGATCCATTCCATTTCCCAGAATAACCGAGACACACAGTTCTGGTCTCTAGTTTCAAAATGTATGAATGTTTTAATAGTAAACTTGGCTGGTTCTTATACAGTTACAAACATGTCACAGTTAATCGCAGGGACAATGGGTCTTCAATCGCATTCTTTTAGATAATGACATCCAGTTGAGGTAATTATCCCCCAGACCTCCCGACTCAGCCTCAATTAACACCTCAACAGCCTATGTCAAGCATTGAAAGAGTCATTCTTATTGACCGGTTGTGGGTCAGCATGAAATCACCTGTAATATGTCCAGATCTCCTGCAATGCATGAATTATTATTTATTAGTCACCCTATGCCCAAACGGGTCAGAGGGTGACCTTAGACCCAAGAGTCCTTAGTGACGCTGGCACAGGAGTATCCGCCATCCCTCAAAAGTCTTTGGGTGTCACAGGTCATTCCGTTACAGGCACCAAGACAGAATAGATGGGTGACAGTCAGAAAGGATAGAGTGGAAAGAGTCAGGGAGAGGGAAAGGCCGGTCCTGGGCTGTAACATCCCAATAAGTACGCCCCATTGAGTGAGTGACATTGGTGAAACCAGTCAGGGACCAACACTGCTGGAGCTGAGTGACTCCCCTAGCTGCCAGGGGAATAACTCCTCCAGTGAGGGTGGGAGTAAAGCCAAAAGAAAAAACAGCTTCTGGTGGTTGGGGGCTCCATTCTTAGGACAGAGAGGGCAATCTGTCACAAAGACCTGAAGCGCTGAGCTGTATGTTGTCTACCAGACGTTCTGGTGGACAGATTACTGGGAGGAGCTAGGGAAGGCCTGTCTCTCATGGTGCACATTGGGACCAAAGTCAGAGGAAGATGGAATGTGCTAAACGATTTTAGGGACATGGGAGTTAAATTGACAAAGGACCTCCAAGGTAGTATTTTCAGAAATACTACCAGTACCTCGAGCCACACAAGAAAGGCAGAGGGAGAACTGGGCTGACTTCTCAGTCGGTCACCAGCTCTATAGAAGAGACTGACTGCACCTAAATGAGGAGGGTGCAGATCTGTTTTTAAACTAAGCGATGGGTGGGGCAGGGGGGGGGGTTCAGAGTTAGAAATAGTCAGCACAGAACATATTCCGTAGGCAAAAAACACTTGTTTTGCCAAACCACTCTATTACCCTATGCTTTGCCATCTAGATAAAGGAAGGCCTGTAAACATGATGTAGGGGGTGGAAAGTGGGATTCCCCAGGGGTTTGTGCTGGGACCAATCCTATTTAACTTATTCATAAATGACCGGGAGGATGGGGTAAATGGTTCACTCTCTCTGTATTTGCGGACGATACTAAGCTAAGCAGGGCAATAACTTCTCAGCAGGATGTGGAAACCTTGCAAGAAGATCTGAACACATTAATGGGGTGGGCAACTACATGGCAAATGAGGTTTAATGTGGAAAAATGTTATGCATTTGGGTAACAAAAATATGACTGCAATCTACTCACTGGGGGCAGAACCTCTGGGGGAATCTTGGATGCAAAAGGACCTGGGGGTCCTTGTAAATGTCAGGCTCAACAATGGCATGCAATCACAAGCTGCTACAAGCAAAGCGAACAGAATATTGGCATGCATTAAAAAAGTGGATTAACTCCAGAGATAAAATGATGATTTTCACACTCTACAAGACTCTGCTCCAGCTGTACCTGGAGTATGCTGTCCTGTTATTGACACCAGTCTTCGGGAAGGATGTGCTGGAACTGGAGAGTGTCCAGAGAATGGCAACAAAACTAATAAAGGGACTGGAGGACATTGGCTTTGAAGAAAAGTTACGAGCACCAAACTTGTTCTCTCTGGAGAGGAGATATGATATCATTGTACACAATAGGGCCCTTTTCCGCGTAAGGGAATTTAATAAGACATGTGGCCATTCACTAAAATTAGAAGAAAAGTGGTTTAACCTTAAAGGGGTTGTAAAGGTTTGTTTTTTCACCTTAATGCATTCCCCCCCCCCCCCCCCCCCGTTTACTTTATCTGAGCCTGTTCACCTGCTGTGCGCGTCCTCTTCTCCACAGAGTCTAGCCGTTGATTGATAGCAGCGCAGCCATTGGCTCACGCTGCTGTCAATCGCATCCAATGACGTGGCCTCCGGGGGCGGGACAGAGTCATACACTGTCTATGGACGCTGTGTATGACGGAGGGTGCGCTCGCAAACTAACCCCCCTTGGAAAAGAGCTTCCCAGAGAGGGGGTTAGTGTGGAGGGACCCGAGAACAACCGAATCTGGGCCACTCTGCAAAACTAACTACACGGTGGAGGTGTGTGTTTTTTTTTTTTTTTAGGAACATTTACAACCCCTTTAAACTGTGTAGAGGGTTCTTTCCTCTAAGAGGTAAGGATGTGGAATTCCCTTCCACAGGCGGGGGGCATTGATAATTTAAAAAAACTATTAGATGAGCACCTGAATGACAACATGCAGGGATATACAAGGTAATACTGACATATAATCACACACAGGGGGTTATTTACGAAAGGCAAATCCACTTTGCACTTCCCCATATTTCAGAGCTTCCCCTCAGATCTACAGCGACTGCACTTTCCAGTGCAGAGTGGATTTCCCTTTAGTAAATCAACCCTATAGGATGGACTTTTGTCTTTTTCACTTTGCCTGTCCATATAACAAGGATTGTATGGCCTAAATGTCAGTCGGTGGAACTTCTCAGCAAAAGACATATTGAGGCTGCCCTTTTGCACCTGGGCAGGGCCGATCCGCCCTATAGGCTCACTATGCAAGCCGCTTAGGGCCCCGCAAAGCTGCGGAGGGCCCCCCAAATTACTAGAGGCCCCGTCTGGTGAGAAGTCATTTTCGGCCCCTCACCCTGCTTCTCAACTCGCTGGCTGCATGGGAGAAGAGGTAAGAAGTCAGCACCCCCGGCTTCTCACTTTAATGTAAGATGTAATTTCCTTTCCGACAGCAGCATCCCCTCGCTTTTCAACTTTAATGTGACATGTCATTATGCTTAGGGCCCCAGGGAGGTCAGGATCGGCACTGCACCTGGGTACACTGCTGCCCTAAGGGCTTATCACACCTATGGCAACAGAGTGGAAGATCACCACTAATCATATGTGTTGTAGCTTTCCAGTCTGTCCACGACCCCCAGAGTGTTTACCAAAATGTTGGCGTTGGTTCCAAAGTTTTTGAGAACCCATTGTGGGCTACCTGGACAACCTGCTCCTCCGGAAACAATCGGCTCAGAAATTGACATCCAATGTCCAGCAAGGCGGTACAAGTCACGGTAAGTCTGATCTGAGTACTGAACCTTCAGAAGTTGGCATTGGGCTTATTCAGGCCTCCTTGAAGGTACTGGGACGATTGGGCATAGAGGGCTGCTTTAAAATGTAATCACAATGTCACTCCAGGGCTCTGCAGCTCAATATCCAGTTGGCTTGGGAGAAATGTTAGGAGTCCTTGAATGTGCATGTGACTCCCTAAGACCAAAGCAGCTCTTGAATGGTGAGTATCATTCCGCATATGCTGGATACCAGAAAATAATTTCTTCCAATTAATTGGAAGGGCATGACAATGGATGCCAACCTATCGGGCTGGGAAAGTGCTCTAGAGAAAATTTTAGGAAATTTGGCTATCAGAGGAAGTTGTGATCAGCTGTGTCCAATCACAGCTGATCACATGGTAACTAGGAAGTGATGTTTATCGGCTTTTCCTCTGTTCGCGCTATCAGAGGAGAGCCGATCGTCTGCTCTCCTGACGGGGGGTCTTTGCTGATAATTAGCGCATCGATTATTAGTGCAGACCCATTGAGGATGCCCACTGGAGACCATTAGGGATACCCACTAGAGCCCACCAGGGATGCAATCAGTGGCATCAGTGCTGCATATAAGTGCCTCATCAACGGTGCCAATCAGTACTGCCTCCTTGAAAAAGAAAACATACTTATTTACAAAGTTTTGTAACAGAAATAAAGAAAAACATTGTTTTTTCAAAATGTTCGGTCTTTTTTATTCGTAGCGCAAAAAATAAAGACCCCAGAGGTGATCAAACACCACCAAAAGAAAGCTTTATTTGTGGGGAAAAAATGATTTGTTTGGATACAGTGTTGCATCATTCAAAGTGTGATAGCACTGAAAAATGGTCCGGACAAGATAGAGGGTGAAAGTGCCCAATATTGAAGTAGTTAAAGCGGGGGTTCACCCTAAAAAAAAATTCTAACATTAAATTTAGCCGACTTATGAGACCGACAGTATGCTGGTGTTTTTTTTTTTTTTCCGTACATACCGTTTTAGGGCTATTTTCACCCCCGGCTTCCAGGTAGTGAATCCCGCGGGAGTGGGCGTTCCTATTCACAGGCTGTGATTGACGTGCTTCTGACCGGCGCATACTGGGCGTCACGAGTTGCCGAAAGAAGCCGAACGTTGGTGCGCAGGGGCCGTACAGAGCCGCACCGACGCTCGGCTTCTTTCGCGCAGTCGGAAACATGTCAATCACAGCCTGTGAATAGGAATGCCCACTCCCGCGGCATTCACTACCCGGAAGCCAGGAGTGAAAATAGCCCTAAAACGGTATCTACGAAAAAACACCAGCATACTGTCGGTCTCATAAGTCGGCTCAATGGTTCGTTCTTAACAGCTTTGTTGATTATGTTTTCACATGATCCCCCAGCCGCTGAAAGCAACTGGGATCCGCAATCCACCGTACACAGCGGCGGTGTGAGCAGGGCCCTGCGCACCCCCTAACTTGGGACAGCTGAATCATATACATGTACGTGATACAGCCTCCCCATGCTGGCCACCCGCAGTAAATGTACTTTGGAAAGTGGTTAAACATAGGCTTTGTTCTTATACAGTATCTGCAACCCTCAGTAATACACTATTGTGGGTCAGGAGTGCTATTGGCCAAGCTGGGGTGTGTTGACAGCCCATTCAGAATGAATAAGCTGCATTTATACAATGCACAGGTGTTATCCTGGCCTTTCACATTAGTTATTATACAAGCATTTACCGTAGATAAATATATGTGAAGTCCACTTAAAAAAAATCGAAATAGTGCAGGGTATTTGGCAATCTTAACTTTTTGTATTCACACCAGCCTCCAGTCTGTAGATCATGGAAATACAGATGATCTTTTCTACTTAAATATTAAAGTGGCAGCTGTGCATGAACACATGCTAGTAATGTATAGAAATTACTGTGGAGTCACCCTCTCTATCTGGCTGGAGTTACAATAAGTAATTCGAATAATTTCAATCAGTACTGAAAATAGTGGGTGTCTAAATATTGCAAATGTAAAGGGCCAGCCTAATGAAAAAGTTATGGTCATTTTTCAATCAGACTAGCTATGTAACTTACCGTATATACTTGAGTATAAGCCGACCCAAATATAAGCAGAGGCACCTAATTTTACCACAAAAAAATGGGGAAACGTATTGACTCGAGCATAAGCCTAGGGTGTCCTGCCTCACTGTGTCCATGTGCATGTCTCACTGTGCCCATGTCTTACTGTGTCCATGCCCCACTGTGTCCATGTGCATGCCTCACTGTGCCCATGCCTTACTGTGTCCATGTCCCACTGTGTCCATGTGCATGCCTCACTGTGCCCATGACTAGACTTTCGTTTAGCATGGGAGTATATAGAAGGGGTGCCCGGCTTTGAAAAAATCGTTGCTCCCCGGCAGTAGGTCTTTCAGACAGAACTTTGCACACCTGTAGAGGAGAATTGGGGCTACATGTGTGCCAATTTTCGGGTCCAGGGGACTTACGGACGTCTGGTACCCGGTCCCCAAATTTACTAGAGAAGTAACCGTTTAACATGGGTGCCTATGGAAGGGGTGCCCGACTTTAAAAAAATCAGTGCTCCCTGGCTGTAGTCCCCCTGGACAGAAAACGTTGCACACTTGTAGAGGAAGAGTGGAGCTACATGTGTGCCAAGTTCAGTGGTGTTCAGGGGACCTACAGGCGGCCGGTACCGGGTCCCCAAAGTCCGGGAGATCAGGCGCAAAAAGGTGACTCTAGTATAAGCCGAGGGGAGCATTTTCAGCTCCAAAAAAATTTGCTGAAAAACTTGGCTTATACTCGAGTATATACGCTACATGGAAATTATATATGTTACATCGTATTTTTATTAGCGTGCCCTACGCTTTAAAACTTGATGCTACATATTTTTTCAGAACAAAAGTTAGAAAGTGTGTGTGTATAAAGCTAAATAGCGGTCTGATGATCTTTTCTTTGGGTTTTGGAAGCAAATATTGTTTAAGAGCTATTCTTTTCCCCTAGCACTCCCAGCATGGCAGTGAAATTGTGTGCCGGAGCTGAGAACACAGCAGTGATTTTGGCAGTTTTGTGTTTGGATCACAGCAGCGGGGCCGAACTCATAGCTGCACCTGTGCTCACATCTGCCGGTGCTTTTGAAGGTTGCATACTACAAGCTTTTTAAAAGTAATTATAGCAATTTCTTTAGAGACTCTCAACCTATTATTATTTTTATTCCAATGTGTATGTCTTTCTGAAACAACATGAAGTACATTGATTTTTCTACAATTAATCTATTAGGTATATTTATTGACTTTGTTGTTTTTGTTGTATTTGTATACACCAGGCCATGCCACCAGGAAATTTGTGTTCTGGTAACATCACAGCAAACTTGCTATTATGATTCAAGGTTTTCTAACCTCCTTCATCACCATATACACTATACATGGACAAATGATTGTGGATACCCCCTTAGGCTGGGTTCACACTTGTCCGACAAACGCTCCTACATTGGGAGCTCATGTAGCATAACATGTGAAAATCAATGTTTCCCTATGAGAGCCGTCTTAACTGGTCCTACACAAGTCGGTCTGACTTTGAAACTACTCCCTGTACTACTTTGCTCCGACATTCATCCTACTTCAGCCCATTGAATATCATTGAAGTCGGACCAAAGTAGGAGCCTTGTCCTTATCAGACATCCGTGATTACAGCAGCAGTAAAAGCAATTTATCTCACCCTGGGATTGTTTTGATTGGTCAAAGAACAAGTCAGACTATCACAAAGTCGGTTCAAAGTAGTATCCTGTTCATGAAAGTCGGATGGATGTAGGACCAATGTAGGATGAATGTAGGACAGATGTCGCAGAGCAAAGTAGGATGAAAGTTGTACTGCTGTCGTGTAGTATAGTGTGAACCCAGCCTAAGGCTGGGTTCACACTTGTCCGACAAATGCTCCGACATTAGGAGCTTATGTTGCATGACATGTGAAAATCAATGTTTCCCTATGAGAGTCGTCTTAACTGGTCCTACACAAGTCGGTCCGACTTTAAAAATGCTCCCTGTACTACTTTGGTCCGACTTTGATCCTACTTCAGCCCATTGAATATCATTGAAGTCGGACCAAAGTAGGAGCCTTGTCCTAACCATCCGACTTTTGACATCCGACATGTGATTACAGCAGCAGTAAAATTAATTTCTCTCACTCTGGGATTGTTTTGATTGGTCAAAAACAAGTCAGACTATCACAAAGTTGGATCAAAGTAGAATCCTGTTCATGAAAGTAGGATGGATGTAGGATCAATGTAGGACAGATGTCGCAGAGCAAAGTAGGATGAAAGTCGTGTAGTGTAGTGTAGTGTGAACCCAGCCTAATGCAATAGGCTGTGCACACCTATGAGTACTACTTTCATCCTACTTTGCTCTGCGACATTTGTCCTACATTGATCCTACATTGGTCCTACATTGGTCCTACATCCATCCTACTTTCATGAACAGGATACTACTTTGATCCGACTTTGTGATAGTCTGACTTGTTCTTTGACCAATCAAAACAATCCCAGAGTGAGATAAATTCCTTTTACTGCTGCTGTAATCACATGTCGGATGTCTGATAAGGACAAGGCTCCTACTTTGGTCCGACTTCAATGATATTCAATGGGCTGAAGTAGGATCAATGTAGGACCAAAGTAGTACAGGAAGCATTTTCAGGCTGGGTTCACACCAGGCCCGGAGTGGCTAATCGGGAGAACCGGGACAAATCCCGGTGGGCTGGTCCGGTTCGGGCCGGTTGCGGGCCGGTCCCGCGGCCGCCTTCCGGCTCCCTTAAAAATTTAGCCCCCGGCGCGGCGGCCTGTAGCGTCCGCATTAAACGGCCAGTGATTGGCCAGGCCGGGTGCATGTCATACCAGAGGCCGAGGCTCCGCCTCTGGTATGACATGCACCCTGTCTGGCCAATCACCGGCCGCTTAAGAGCAGAGAGCTGCACGAGTGGGGGCTGTCCAAGTGTGCTCGTCTGCTGCTGAATGAACCAGTGAGCCAGCCCCGGGAAACATTCCAAGTGAGTGAACATGTTCACCGACCAGACCCTGCTCCCTCTCTCTCCCCCCT